>DWJF01000001.1:0-10148 GCA_018248775.1 Ectomis labriaris
TGGCTGAAAAACAGCGCTGCATGGGACTATAATCCCATGTGAGCAAGAGCTGAGCTTTTTTTATAGCGTATGTAATTAGTTAAGACAATAAATTATATTTATTATTATCGGCTAATAAATAATACATAAACGATGCTTTCTAGACTAATAGCCCCAGAGTAGGATTCCCAGTACAATGGGTGTCATGGACTTACATAACGACTCACATATACCAAGAAACAGAAATGTAAACTCATCATCACCTAGGAACCTCTGCATGTCAGCATTCAGATTCATACAACTAAAATAACATTAAGGACTTCTTTCCACCTTCTACCAGTAGGCATTTTATCCTCATCTGCATGAATAAATTCTATTAACTGTGCAGTTTTAGATCCTGGAGCTGCACACATGTCGAGAACCTGGATAAAGATACAAAAATAAATGTGAAAAGAAATTTTAAATGTTAATTACTTTTCATTACTCGGTCAAAGTAGTTCTGTCCTAGTAGTTAGGAATTAGTTCAAAACCCAAGCATGCACCTCTGATTTATCGAAGATGCACATCAAAATATTGCTTTTCTGTGAAAGAAAACCTTGTAAGGAAATTTGCACACCTGAGAGGGCACCAATTCGCACTTGGCCTGCACCAATATCAGCCTAAATCCCTCTCATTCTGAAAGGAGACCTTTGTGATGTGACATGTGTTAGGAATCATATATTAGGGTTCAACTGCGGGAGTGTCAAAATTCTAAGTTTTATTCATTATAAGGTGTCTAGATCCACTTAATGAATATCTTAGTACGTCATCATAATCATTTAGGACAACGATATATAATTAATTTAATCGAAGTTGACCTTAAGAAAAATGCCAGTAGAAAAGAATTCCCAGTAGTTTAATAAAAAAAACAAGTTATACACACTATGCGCCTACACGGCTTTGCCACGACAAAGAGCACACATGACAGTTTCCGTGTGTGTCAATATTATTCCGCTATGGTGAGCTAACAAAAGTAATTAGTGTTACCTTATGATGTGGTTGGACATCGAGCACCACTGGTGGTATCATTGACACTACTTCTTGTCTAGACACCCCACCAGATGCAGTCTCGGCTATGAGGAAGTTGTGGAGACGGTATAGGGTCTCATTGCGACGTATGTCCATCCTTGAGAGACGAAGCTGCCATGCTAGACCACCTGGATACCTGAAGATTGAATTCATTTTATGAACTTAAAGTTGTTTTTATGTGTGTAGAATTTGTAAGCTCTACAGAGGTAATATTGCTATTGTAGAGACATCATTGGAATGAGACAAACAGCTGCATACAAAGGGGCATCAACTGCATCATGATGGTACACTTCAATCTTACTATACTTAAAAAATACCCTTTAGCTGGTGTACATTTTACAATTCTTTTTGACTGAGGGCAGTTGTCCCCTTGAGAATTGCCTGGGTAACGAGAGCTCCCTCGAGGACCGTAATCTCTTGAGTGCAGGTGAAGAATACCACGGAAGAAAGGACAACCACTATCATCATACAAATCGGGCGGGCGGAAAGCTAGTAATAAAATAAACATATACCAAGGTATATTAATAGGTACAATCTCTTCCTCAATTCCCTCCACCTTGACCTTGGCATTCAGTATCTCGGAGAAGTATTCACTCTTCACTATCCTCAGCAGAGTGTCTGCCTCGCTCTTGGACCCGGTTATGCGGAATGCTGTAGGCAAGTTTTCTTTGAGGGTCGCCATAAACTGGGGCCATTCTTCTTCCGGGCAGACTTTTTGGGCGTCTCCTCCACGTCCCTGCCCGACACATCTCATATATATTTTGTCAGGTATTTGTTTAATTACATTTTGCAAACTTCCGCCGGCTGCGTGAAATCGCCCGTAAGTGGCGTGAAGCCTGGTCGGGACGGAAATGCCAAATTGAAGACAGGCCTAGTGCGGCCAGCGTCTGAGGCTGTGGAGTGGCGTCCATCCCAAGACGGGTGAGCAGGGCTAGTCCCTGAATGAGCGGCCCGTTATAAGTTTTGTAGGGAGGTCAAGAAACACCCTGGGAACAGTCAAGAAGCCCATTTTTTGGCCGGTATAATGGAAAAGTTGAGAGGATCATAAAAAGGAGGTGGGCGCGATGCCACATTGTGATATTGTGATTATGTATTGGTAACCCATATTTTTATACATACATGGAACTCGCAATACCTCCACCATATACGTTCCATGAGCTATATGTAACTACTGTGGCAATATATGAGATGTGGAAGACGTTACTATTTTGAAGGGATGAAAAGCTTTATTGTAGGCGAGGTGGCTATTATTGCGCATACTTAATACAAAAAAAATATTATCTTCTTTATGTAAATATGATCTGTACAATGTGGCCAATTCAGCGATCTGCCGACGACGTATATATTATGAATCTCAGGAGCGCAGATGTAGTATGGTTTCGGTGGTGATTAATCGATATGGCTAGGTTTCATTTTTTTGTGGACTTCGTTTTACCCGTGGGTTTGGCAATGAAAAACTGCTTTACCTGCTTAGTCGGTTTGTCTGTATGTTTCGAACACGAATCACACCTAAACCACAAAACTGAATTCAAGGGATTACCTATATATTTATAATACGTATTGTACGGTTTCGTACAAATGCTTCATCAGCGTTGTGCGTTTCCGTCATCGCCGCCATATTCAGTTCACGTCGTAACCGCATTCATGTTACACGCGTACTCTTATCATTAACATTAAATTCAAAAATTATAAATCAAATAAACAGTTCATACAAATAAGCAATCAAACTTTTATTCCAAACATCCTTGGTGTACAAACCGTACATCAATTTGGTCCTTCGAACTTTAACCTTCGGGCCCACGTGCGTCGCGTAACCTAGCGGGCCGAGGACCACGTGGTGGATCAGTGCAGTGGTGTAGCAGTTCAGTGGTGTGTCAGTGTGTGGAGTACAGTGATCACATACATCAGCAGCAGTGATTCCACAGTCCACGACGGCATAGCACCAGCAGAGCAGCAACCGGAGCAGTAACCAGAACAGTAACATAGCAGTCTATACAAGTAAGATCTTTCCACTTTTTATCTTATACCTATCATGGAGGATCTATACAACCTACAAATCGAGATCACAGATTCTATAAAAACCCTAGAAAAAAATTATAGGAAAGATAGTAAAGCTCGAAAAACAGCAGAGTACTATCAACGCCGTTTAGAACAGTTGGAATCTTATTGGTCTGATTTTCAATATAATCACGATCGCATCACTTCGGTAGGAAGTAGAACACATCAATATTTCGTGAATTCTGAATATGATCAAGCCTTGAAACTATACAACTCTACGAAGTGTCTATTTAGTCAACAACTTGCATTAATTAAACAAGGTAAGGCAGCAGATGTCAGCGAGAGTCATCGCCCAGGCGCTCAGTCTCCCGCGGAGGAGAAGGCAGAGATGAGCGCTAGTGGTGGTATTACGGCAAAGTCTCACGGGTCCCTCAGCAAATTAGATGAAATGGTGCGTAAGCAGGCGAGTAATTTCAAAGCCTTTGACAGAACAGTGGCCAATATAGACGTCAGCATTTTATCTGAGAAATGGGAGTTCGAAGATGCATTAAGATCTTTACAAAACAGGTGGTCGGTTATAGACTCTCTACACTGGGAGATCGAGAGTGAAATGGACGGTGAGGATACTTGGTACGAAAACAAATTTAACAGGTATGAATTACAGTTCATTAACCTTAAGAAGGAAATAAATGGTAAGATGTGGTCAGAGTGTCATCGGGAAAGAGCTACTCCGCAAATAGATATACCCATTTTTAATGGTAATTTTAATACTTGGGTGTCATTTAAAGATTTATTTATTGAAATTATACACAAAAATAAATCTTTGTCGGGTTCACAAAAAATGCAATATCTAAAGGGAAAACTTCGCAACGAGCCAGAAAAATTAATACAACATTTACATATAACTTCTGAAAATTACAAGGTCGCCTGGGATATTTTAAACCAACGATACAATAATACAAAACTTATATTCAATTCACACATGAACATATTAATGAATTTGCCTAACATGCATGTACAGTCAGCTGCAGCTATTAAAAGAATCCATGATACAACAAATGAGTGTTTACACGCAGTCAAAAACCTTGGGGTAGACATATCGAATTGGGATCCATTGATAGTTTACCTGGTTGCACAGAAATTAGATTCTGAAACGCATAAAGAGTACATCGAATCTTTGTCGAAACCAAGAGATTTACCAACACTACAAGATTTTTTAGTATTTTTGGAATCGAAATTTACTGCAATTGAAGCATCAAGGCGAAAATCAGACAGCGGTAACCATGTTCCTGCTCAACAGCGACAGCAGCAGCATAACCGTCCCTTACAACCATACATAACCCCTAAAAATTCACAATATTTAAAACAAAATAATAATTATTTACCTAATAAAACGTACAATTCAAATCATAAAACTTTCCGTGCGATTACACAAAAATGCAGCGTTTGTGGAAAAGATCACGGTATATTCAATTGCAAAACGTTCCTCGAATTTCACCCAGAAGTAAAACGACAAACTTTATTGAAATTATCGTTATGTAAAAACTGTCTTTATAAACATGACGGTAAAGACTGCTTCTCTACGAAGACTTGCCGTGTTTGTAAAGGACAACATAACACAATACTCCATGAGGTATTCGCAGTAACCTCGTATGACCCGAAGCCTTCTACGTCACATAAACAGTCAACTCCGACAAAAAATAGCATGAGCATTTTACACGAGGATACACAAGAGGTATTATTGGCAACTGCCTTGATTAAAGTTCAAGCCGCAGATGGAACTGACCACATCATGCGGGCGCTGGTCGACCAGGGTTCCCAAACCTCTCTTATTACAGAAAACGCCGCACAAATATTAGGGCTTCGTAGAAAGCAGTGCAAGGGCATTATTATAGGTGTAGGTGCGAAGCAAAATAATTGCAAAGGTATTTTAAATATTCGTATTAAGTCAATGTACGATGACTTTTCAGTTCAGGCGGATGTATTTATCATGAATCATGCCGTAAATAATTTACCAAATCAGTCTTTTAAAAAGCCTAACTGGTCCTATATTGACCATGTACAGCTAGCGGATCCCGAGTTTCATCGCAGCCGCTCGGTTGATTTGCTACTAGGGGCGGATATCTATCCATCAATAATAATGAGCGGTATTATTAACTGTAACCAGTCAATGCCAATAGCACAGCAGACACGTCTAGGATGGATATTGTGTGGTAACGTTAAATCGTATCAATGCAATGTTGTCAAGTTAAACATAGACGATATACGTAATTTTTGGTCGATTGAGGATATCGATGAGAGCAACGACATGTCGGAAGAAGATAGTAGGTGCGTAAAGCTATTTGAATCGACTACTACGCGTAACCCTGACGGTAGATATGTAGTGCGTCTTCCACTGCATCCGGACATAGATATAAAGCTTGGAAATTCAAAATCGAAAGCCTTAGCACAGTTTTACCAAATCGAGAAGAAGTTTAAAAGAGATGAAAAATTATCAGGTGACTATAAATCATTCATAAATGAATATATTTTATTACATCATATGCGACTTGCATTAAATAATTCAATGCCTAGTTACTACATGCCGCATCATAGTGTGCAGCGAGCTGAGTCAGCTACGACGTCACTACGTGTCGTATTCAATGCCTCGCAGCCGTCCTCGAATGGTTTAAGCTTGAATGACCTTATGTATCGAGGCCCGAATTTACAGCAAGATCTAATGTTGCTTGTAACTAGGTGGCGACAGTACAAATATGCTTTGACATCCGATATAGAGAAAATGTTTCGGCAAGTGTTAGTTCACGAAGACGATCACAAGTACCAAAAAATAGTTTGGCGCGAATTAGAAAATCAAATTCTTAGGGAATATGAATTAGTCACAGTAACGTACGGCACCAAGGCCGCACCTTTTCTTGCAATGGCAGTACTTAAACAGCTGGCGTTAGATGAAGGACACCGATTCCCGGAAGCAGCGAGAGCTGTAAATGAACAATTTTACATGGACGATCTTCTTACTGGAGGCTACAGCATTGAATCAACAAAAAAGTTACGATTAGACCTGATCGAGCTTTTGAAACTTGGCGGTTTTAACCTTCGCAAGTGGGCATCTAATACCTCAGAATTATTAGAAAATAATACAAGCTCAAGTACAAGAGAAGATTTCCTATTTAAACATAAAGAATCAACTAAAACGTTAGGACTCATTTGGAATTCTAAAGATGACGTATTTACATTTCAATGTAAATTAGCCAAACATATCGATGGAAAGGGCAAACTCACAAAGAGAGCGTTATTGGGGGAAATATCAAAAATATTTGACCCACTCGGCTGGCTGGCCCCCGCAGTTATTCAATTAAAAATATTATTTCAATCAGTTTGGTTATTAGATCTTAAATGGGATGACGTCATACCGGAAAAAATCAATGCAGAATGGAACAAATTACGATTGGATATCGAGAATATATGTCATGTTAAGATACCTAGATGGTTAAAATGCGAAGAACGAACGTGTCTACAGCTACATGGCTTCTGTGATGCCTCCAACAAGGCATACGCTTGCGTTATATATGTAAGATGTAAAACAGATGGCATAGCAACAGTCATACTCCTAGCAGCGAAAACAAAACTTGTACCAACTACAAAATCAAAGGTAACAAACACAGATGTGTCTTTGCCCAGATTAGAATTATGTGGTGCACATTTATTGTCCAAATTAATGCAAAAAATGACCGACAGTCTTCGGGAACACAAGGTCGAAGTGTATGGTTGGTGTGACTCGACTGCAGTCCTCGGATGGCTTCATGGAGACCCGAATCGTTGGAAGCCTTTCGTCGCCAACCGAGTTAGAAAAACTACAGAAGTCATGCCTTCACAGTGTTGGCGTCATATCAGAACACAAGAAAACCCAGCTGATTGTGCTAGTCGTGGTATGAATGTGGAACAATTACAACGTCACGAACTATGGTGGCAAGGGCCTGCGTGGTTAAAATCATTTGACAAACAAAATTATGATCAAACTACTGTTCATACCACGAACTTAGAAGAAAAGAAATTTCTAACAAATATTACACAAACAGACACTACAATCAAAGAAAATATTATATCATTGTTAATTAATAAATATAGTAGCTTCATAAAAACAACACGTGTACTGGCGTGGGTAATGCGAGCTATAACGCGAAGTAATCAGAAGCAGTTTTACTTGAATTGTGAAGAAATAAAACAAGCAAAAATGAAACTTATTAAATATGTTCAACAGTGTGAATTCACAGAAGACATTTCTCATTTACGAAAACATGGAACGGTACATTCAAGCAGTCGATTGTTCTCTTTAAATCCATTTATAGACGACGATGGTTTATTGAGAGTCGGGGGAAGACTTAAAATGAGCAACATAGATTACGATATGAAGCATCCTATTATTATACCTAACAAACATGTTTTGACTAATCTATTAATTGATTATGCGCATCAAAAAGCGTTCCATGGAGGTGCACGACTCACACACTCGTGGCTGCGGCAGGAGTACTGGATAATATCTGGAAATCGAACAGTTAAAGATCGTCTGCGAAAATGCGTCCTATGCAAGAGACACACTCCTACAAAGCATCAGCAGTTAATGGGTAACCTACCTGAAGCAAGGACAACTCCAACGCGCCCCTTTTATCATACTGGTGTTGACTATACGGGCCACATAGATATAAAATCAAGCAAAGGTCGCGGTATAAAAACTTCGAAAGGGTACGTGGCGGTGTTTGTTTGCATGGCTACTAAGGCCGTCCATCTAGAGTTGGTATCAGACCTCTCTGCATCAACCTTTCTAGCAGCTCTTCGCAGACTAGCAGCTAAAAGAGGCACCCCGAGACACATCTACAGTGACAATGCTACTAACTTTGTAAAGGCACATAGAATATTGTCGCAGGAATATGTAGACTTGACATCTGTCTTTACAGATCATTTTTTCGATGAAATCAGTGAAATGCAAATCAATTGGCATTTTAATGCTCCATCATGGCCCAGTGCAGGGGGCCTCTGGGAAAGTGCAGTGAAGAGCCTGAAACATCATTTGCGTAGAGTGGTCGGCGACCAGAAACTTACGTACGAGGAGTTCTACACGATATTATCGCAACTTGAAGCATGCCTAAATTCGCGACCTCTGTGCGCCATATCAGAAGATCCAGACGATATTAATTATTTAACACCATCGCACTTTTTAGCCAGCGGTCCAAATCTTACCATTTTCGAAACAGAACGAGATGAAAGAACGCGGTGGCAATTAACACAGAAGATATTTAATGACATTTGGCGAAGGTGGCGTACAGAATACCTTGTGCAGTTGTCAGCAAGAAGCAAATGGCAGAAACCTCAACCCAATATCAAGTTGAACGATGTGGTCATCATTCACGATGATAACGTGCCAGCGGGAAAGTGGGCACTTGGTAGAGTAGTCGAGTTACATCCAGGAACAGATGGCCATGTACGCGTAGTCAGTGTGAAAACAAAAAATGGTATCCTGAAACGGCCTATCATCAAATTGTCTATATTACCAGTCGAGTCGCATGAACAGAAAAACATTTTACCTGAAACGCGAAACCAATCGAACAAATCAATCAAGTCTAAATCAAATTTTACATCGATGCTATTAACAATTTTCATGTATGTGAATTTTCTTACACTAGCATTTGGATCTTATAACGTCACTAACTTGAATGGTACCAAGGGGCTTTACTTTGACAAGATCGCAAACATGCAAATTATAAGCGATGATTGGAAAGTCGTCGTATATTATGACATGAGTCCATATTGGGAAGGCATGTCGGCTTTTGAAAAATATTATACAATGTTGACAAATTCATGTGAAAATTCAAACACCGATATACTCATACATTGCAACGTTATACTAATGCAATTAAAATTAGGTTTATCTGAGCTACAATACTACGACCGCATGTTACTCGATCAGCAGTTTTCCGCGTACGACAGACATCGCTCGAGACGGGGTCTTATCAATGGTGTAGGTTACATCGCACACTCGTTATTCGGAGTACTGGATGACGAATTCGCGGAAAAATATAAAAGAGACATTGAACTTATAAATGACAATCAAAAACATATGGCTCTTTTATGGAAAAACCAAACCTCTATAATCGAAGCTGAATATAATCTGATAAAAAGAATGGAAGACTCGATGAACAAACAGCACAAGATTATTAATCAACGAATCAATAATTTGGAACAAGCAACAAATACAATAAACTCAGAAGTACAAAGGTTAGAAACTGTGAGTGAATTTTTATTGACGACTATCATAGCAAGCAACATGTTATCGAAGCTAAGCAATATTCAAGAAGCAATATTAGATATCGTTACAAATGTTTATAATGGGAAATTCAATGTTCATTTGTTGACACCGCGACAGCTACAAGAAGAATTAAATATGATTGCGGGTCAATTACCCAGTGAGGTTTCTCTACCCGTTAGCAATATTCAAACTGATTTAATGAAAATTTATCAGCTGTTACGAGTTCGAGCGAGAATGACCCAGTCTTACCTTATTTTTGAGGTTAAGATTCCTCTGATAAGCAGAGAGAAGTTCCAGGTCTACAACGTAATTCCAATTCCTCGACAAATTGGTAACCACGCTTTAAGTATAACTCCTGTATCTGAAAACTTGGCTATTAACCTTCGAAAAGATACGTACTTACCATCACCTGACTTGGATAATTGCTTAAAATCAGATGCACAGAACTACCTGTGTCCCGGACAAGGCCCAATATACCATTTAAAATCCGACCACAGTCTTTGTGTCAAGCATCAAAATGAAGACAGCTGCTTGAAGGAGATGAAGCCGTGTAAAAACCTGTGGAAGAAATTGAAACTCCCTAATACATACTTCTACTTTTGTTGCAACACCTGCTCCATGCGAATTATATGTAATGAAGAAATATCTACGAAGAGTTCGAGTCAAGCGGGTATAATAAGCCTAAGTCAAGGCTGTATTCTAAAGGGGGATGGATTTACAATTTATTCTCATAAGCAGTTCTCAAACGAAGTAAATCTGAAACCTGAATTCTATACGCCTGAAATTGCACCAATAAATCATA
>DWJF01000002.1:0-10010 GCA_018248775.1 Ectomis labriaris
TTGTCATCATTCAGTGCTGTTTTTAATATTGTTGTTTCAAACAAAGTTATATGCTTTTAACTGCTGAAATTTTAATTCATCAGGTGTAAAACCCTTCTTTGTCATTTCACTTATTAACATCGTTCTAATACTATCGAGTTCTTTTTTTGTATCAGCAAAACAAGCAAACATAATTGAAACCATTTTTAAGGTTTCCCCGCCATTTTGAACCATATTCATTAATTCCGTAAAATGTTCCAAATAAGACTGATATTTAATTTCTTCACTTGTTTTGCTTGTTGTTTGAATTTCAGCACGATTAATTGCACGGTCAAGCAATTTCAATCCTTCTTGTTCTGAAATATGATGAACTTTAATATTGACATTAACATTGTTTAAATTTGCAAGAAACCCTAACCAAGTATCAGGCACCAACAACGGATATTGTGATACAGTTAAATAAGAAACAAATTTATTATCAACTGTCACATAATTAGCAAATTGTCTAATTTTATTTGGTTTATCAACAACATTATTCGTTGGAATAATATTGCGTTGAACTAATAAACTTGTTTCTTCAAATGTTGCTTTAATAAATTTAATGTTATTATCAAATTCATTAATAACATATCTTAATTTTTGATTTATTGAAGCCACATTATCACTGGTAATCATTAAAAAGTATGCAGTTTTTAACTTCTGATTACCATATTGCAAATTAAAATATCAATTTTTTAAATTTGTTAACTGAGTTTTTTTAAACTCAGTTTTTTCTTTTTCAATTAAATTATCAATATGTTTAATTTGTTCATTAAATTCATATGGGATTTGAATTTTACAAATTTCAAAATCAATATCTATTGTTTTGAAAATGCTAGATAATTTATAAATAGGGATATCGCGTTCTTGTTGATTTGCCAAAGAAATATCAACGGCTTCAATGCGATACACAACTGTAACTTTATTTGAAAAAGTAATAACATTATTTTCTATTTTTTTAATTTTACTGATTTTTAAAATGTCATTATTTTGTTTTTTAACAAAAATATATTTGAATGCAGTTCAAATAACATTGTATAGTTTATTTCCATTTTTTGTTGGAAACATTAAAATTAAACTTGTTAACCACATAAAAATCGTAATAAGCACAGTGGCGATTAGTTGATATTTAAATAAAAACGAAAATATCAACGCTGTAATTAAAAAATCAATTACAATAATTGCAATTTCAACTTTGCCAATCCCACCAAGAGCATTAGAAATCGTAAAACGAATTTTACTTGCTCGCTTTGTGATAATGCGGGCTTTGTTATCATCCATAATTATTCACTCCCTATATTTTTGTTGCTTGTTGTTTTTTTAACTCAAGCAACTATTTTTTTAAATTCATTTTGATACAAATTAATTAAGTGTTCACCTTGTCATATCTCACTTTTTAAATGTTTCTTGCTGTCAGCGTCATATGTTCATATTGTATATTCATCATTCTTTTTAATACCAACAGCAAACATTTTTCCATTACGCGAACCGTGAATACATTTTTTACTAATTAACACCGAAACCCCCTTATGTTCGGGGATTGAAAATAAAACTGCTTTCTCGGTTTCGAGTTTTAGTTTTCGCCGAGCCATAATGTTAACTGTTACTCATTCATTTTGTTTTGGTTCCATAATTTATCTTTCCTTTCTAAGCGTTTATATTGCATTGAGTTAATATCTTATTCATTAAAATAACTTTCAATGCGTTATAAACAATAATTTAAAAATTATTTATCAGTAAATCACTGATTAATTTTTTCACTTGTTTTGTTATGTTGATTTTTATAACCACCAGTGAATGCGTTTTTAAATTGTGCCTTGGCAACATTTTTAAACCCGTGTTCTTTCGCGCCAACTTGATATGCACGAACCGTTCCAATTCCACGACCAGTTTTTTTACTTAAACTATAACTTGCCTTCACACCACTTACTGTCAACGCACCACCAGTCATAAAAGCGTTGGTTGCTACTTTCAACCCCATTATGTTACCAATTCCATCACCCAACGATGTATTACCACCCATCAGCGATGATAAAAGTTGCGGCGATTTCACAACAACAATGCCAAAAGCAAAAATACCTAATAAAGTAAAAATTGGTCTTGTTGTTTGGTCGGGAATGGATTTGCCAATTTCCGCAAATACCGACATACTCCATAAAAACAAACTATACGCTAAGAACACCATATTAAAACTAATAAAACGAGCAACTGTTAATTCTTTTCAGTTTTTAAATCTTCGTCCCTCATCTTGAATTGCCGAAACTATCACAACGGGCGATATCACATAAAGAATTAATAACTCCGCAGTTCGTCAAAATAAAAACAACGCAATCAGCAAGAAAATGTAAATCATAAAGCCTTCAGAAAACAAACACAACAAATAATTAAAATGCCCACTATCTCTGAATGTCCAACTTGCGGGCACATAATCAAAGTCATTCATACCATTATCAAACGACGAATTAAATATAAACAACCCGATATTTTGCAGCTGCAAGTTACTTGCTTGCATTATCGCTTGGGTTAGTAAGTTAACAATAACATTCAAAGTATAAAAAATAACTGGTATTGTTGGAATAGCGACAAACAATAAAATCATATTACGCAATGTTATTCTTAACTTGCTATGTTTTTCATCCGCCAACATTATTTCAATCATCCGCCCCGCAAGCAATAAAGCCAATATTATTGCGGAAATTGACAACATCACAATAAATAACATCGGAACACCACTAGATGTATTATTTTCAAACAGCAAACGATTTGCCAAATTCCCACCCGACATAAAATAAATTATGTCTTGGAATTTATTTAAAAGTCACAACAACGGTTTTATGAAAATAATATATAAGATAGCAAAGACTGCTTCCATAATTTTACCCAACAACCAACTTGGAGCGTCACCCACACTATCACTTGCCATTTGACTATACTGAATAAACATTTCTGAGGCATGTGTACTAGTAAAATGATTGATAGTGTCGGGGGTAAATATTGCCATAATCGCCGCAATGATTACAACAATAATCACCGCTATTAACATCAACGGCAAAAATGCTATAATAAGAAAGATAGCCATTTTCTTAATCATATTATTGACAATGGCTATTATGCTTTTAAATGATGTTGGCTTTATTTTGGCCGATTTGCCAACACGGAAAGGGTTTTTTAACCCTTTTTTGTTTTGCACCATTTTTTATTCCCCCTTTTTATGCAATGCCTAAAATAACATCTTTTAGACCCAAGACAATCGCACTTGCCAAAATCACAATACCCAAACAAACACCAACCCAAGTAACGCGAGCAATCGTTTCTCTGCGTTGTTCGGCGTTTTTGGCAAATTTACCAGCAATGCCATAATACGCAACCATAACAATCCCGATTGTGATTGCTATTCCGATTAGAATTGGCATTCCAACGGAAATGATTTTATTGCCGATTTCTTGCAAGCTAGTTGACCCTGTGTTTGATAATAACATCATGTCTATCACCACCTTTCATTTGTTTATTTAATTTCTTTTTCTTTATAACATCACTAATTCCCTTACAGAAACCAGTTATACAGCCCAACACAGACATTGCGGTTTTAAATAATAATCATATTGGGCGAGCAAAAAGACAAATAAGAATAAGCACCGCAAAGAAAATTTTTCAATTCATCTTATTTATCTCCTTTTTGTTTTGCTTCTCATTCTTCATCATCTTTTTTCATTTGTGCAATATCTTTTTCAGTTTTTGCAACAAAGGCTTTTTCTTTTTTCTCGCGGATTGGTTTTAAAATAAACGGGTCAACCACAAACTTTTTCAACAACCATCCAAGCAGAGCAAGACCCGACAGCGAACCAACAACAATGCCAAATATAGTCCAAATTCCCAACCCAGATTTTTTGTTATTATCTGGTGTATTACTATCTTTTATTTGTAGGGTAAATTGCTCTGAAGTCGCATTATTGTATTTAACAGTAATGTTTACTTTGTCGTTTGGGTTAAATTCGCTTTGGTATAGTTCAAATCCCAATTTGTTGACATCATAATTACTGGTATTTGTCGCAGGAATTTTGATACTACTTGGAATTTGTTTCTTTAACTGCTCTACAACTTGCTCTTTTGTCAACGGTTCTTTTGATGAAAGCTTGCCATTGGTTTTAAACCAATCAGCAAGAGCACTCGCAAATTGACTATCACTTGCTAGTTGTTGTCAGTTTTTACTTTCTTCAAACAATTTATTCAATTGACTAGCACCGTAGCCACGGATATTATCATGTCCATTTGCTTTCGTTCATATTTCAAATTGTTTACCATTATCAGTATTTCAATATTCTTTTATATCTTTTTTATCTTCGTTTATTTGTAAATAAACATTGTTGCTATGTCCTAAGTTATCAGACAACTCAACAACATATCTACCATCCTTTGGGTTTAATTGTGACCCATCAAGTTTAATGCCACTTGTAGGGTCAATGTTGTTTGATTGTGATGTTTTATTTCATTTATCATCACAACCAAATACAATACCAGTTATCACACTACTTGCGGTTGATTTTATCATTGTGATAACACTTTCACTATTTGCATAGTAGAATGTGTTAACTGGGTTTGTGATATTGCTTGTATCAATTTGACCAAGATAATCTTTTATTACCGTTGCGGTCGATGCTGTTGGTGTTACATCAATCTTCAAATCAACTATTGTTGCCGGAACAACATTATAAGTTACATCAACTGAGCCTTTGTAACTTTTGCTGTCTGTTTTTGCTGATAAAGTTGCAGAGTGATTATCTTTTTTTGTTATTTCAATTTGTGAAAAATCATCAATGACATTGCCGTTTTTCTGATTAACAGCAGCAAAAATAGACTTATCGTTGTTATCAATGATATTACCTAAATCAGTCGTTTTAATTAATTCACTTATATTTCGTTGCACTGGTGATGGTGTTGGGTTAATTTTTGCCTGCATAGAGACAATAATTTCACTTGTATATTGTTTACCATCAAGTGTAAAAGTTACTTGTAAATTATGGTCGCGGGGTGCCGTTTCAGGTTTAACATTGATAGTCCAGTGTTTATTTGTTTGACCTTGTTGGACATTATCAAAAAAAACTTTATCAATATTGGGATTGGCAATATCAATGTTTAATTCTCCATCAACACTAAGCAAGTCAGGGCGAGTTCAAGTCATCTTTTTACCACTCTCAACCGTAAACTTACTTTGTTGTTTTACTCAATATAAAACTGTTGTTGTAAAATAAACTCAATCATTACCACCAAAATAAATATTATTGTTTTTATCAAAGATTATAGATGTAGTATCATCTTCTATCCCATTTATTTTGGTTGGTGTTATTTCACCTTGTTTTAACACAAACACACCATTGTCAGTACCAAAGTAAATGTTGTTATCTTTTTCAACTGCAATTGAATTAACATAACCATTAATATCATCAATTTTATTTGGTGTTGTTTCACCATTTTTTAAGAAAAGCGCACCATCCTTCGTACCAAAATAAATGTTATTATCTTTATCAAATGCTATTGAATTAACTTTATTATTTATTTCATTAATTTTGGTTGGTGTTGTAGAACCCTGTTTTAATACAAAGGCACCACTATTTGTGCCAAAATAAATATTATTATCTTTATAAATTACAATTGAATTAGCAACATTTTTTATTTCATTTATTTTGGTTACTGTTGTTTCACCTTGTTTCAACACAAAGGCACCCGCAAATGAACCAAAATAAATGTTATTATCTTTATCAATTACAATTGACAAAATATAACCTCTAATACCACCAATTTCTTTGAATGGTAGATAATCGTTATTTGAGTTAGATGTCCCAACATTGCGTTTGACACGAGTTTGTACAATGTTGGCAAGCAACGGGGCTGGCAAACTTGCTGTCAAGGTTGATATAGTTAAGATACTTAGTAATTTTTTCATTTCGTTATTTCCTTTCTGAATTCTCTTTTTAACAAAAAAAGAGAATAGCACTACCGCACTATTCCCACACGCAATTTCGAACATATTTCACAAGAGTATAAACAAAATACCCCAGTAAAATATGTTAAAATTGTCGGTGGAAACGCTAGTAAAGGCTAGTGTTTCCACGATACTAAATTGTCTAGTAAACAATTTAGTATCACCAAATTTTTATTTTTATTAAATTAACACTTATATTATACCATCTTTAATTAAAGATGGTGTTTTTTTATTACAAGAAAAGAGTATTTGATATTTGATACATTTGGGCTAGGTACCAAAGATATAAATATCTTGGTAAGGAAATTATAACACAAAGTTATAATTTACCGCAGTTGTTATTTCCCGTGTTGATAATAAATCACTCATCATCCACTTTTTGAATGGTGAAACTACAGTTCAGACACTTTTGTAAATCAACATCAACAATCATTAAATTATGATTTTTAGTGTCTTTATTTTCTACTTTTTTCATTGTTATTTAATTTCCTTGATGAGTTCTTCATATGCTTGTTTTTGCCGCCAATAAACATTGTTATCTCAAATACTACTTAATTTATTTTCAGTTTTAATAAATGTATCTGAATGTTTAATAATTGTATCAAATATAAAATTTGTTAAATTATTTTTATTAATTAATTCATAAATTTCAATTGTATTTTCATTTTCTTTAACATTATTAAATACAATTTTATAAAATGGTACTTTTAAATTTTCTTGTCTGCAAACTTTATTAATAATATTATTTAAGTCTAATATTCCTTTAAATGCACCTAAACCATTATTAATTGGCATAATAATTAAATCAGAAATAATTAGAAAATTTATTGCTAGTTCTTGCATTGTTGGCGGATAGTCAATTAAGACATAATCATAACTATTAAATACATTTTTATAATCATCCAATAGACACTTACCAATTTTATATTTTTCTTTATCATTAAAAGTATTGTTTATTATTCCTTGGGCTTGATTAATGTTTTCATTACCTAAAATAATATCAATATTTTTATATTTGGTTGATTGAATAATATTTTCTATTGAAAATTTAAAAGATTGAAAAATTTTCATAATACTTTTATTTGTATCAATATCATTATTCGCAAATTGTACAGATAAAGTTGCTTGGGGGTCAAGGTCAATCAACAATACCTTTGCCCCATCAAGGGCTAATTTGTAAGCAACATTTTTGCAAAGCGTAGTTTTACCAACCCCACCTTTTTTGACTGCAAAACTAATCATCTTCATTTTCTAATTCCTCCAAGTCCATATTATATCTATCCGCTAAAATTTCATTCATAAGAGTTGTAGGTAATCATCTTTTTCTTTTTGCCTCTTGTCTAAAAAGTTTAACTAATTTTTTATGACAAGTCATATTTGGTAATATTTCAGAATAATCTCGTTTTTTAAATTCCTTTGTTCCTTTTTCAGAAACAAGTTTATTAACTAGATTATTTTTTTCATTTGTATTTAGTTCTTCTTTCTTTAATAATTCTGATAATTTTGCCATAATATTTCTCCTTTATATAACTAGTTATATTTATATAACTAGTTATATAGTATAATAATAAAACAAGAAAAACAAGTTTTTTTAAAAAATATAACTAGTTATATAAATATAACTAGTTATATAGTAAATAAAAATTAATATGTATATAAATATATTAATTTTATTACCATTTCCCTACGCAAATAATACTCAATGCACCACAAACGACAATCGCCAAACAAGCAATGAAAAACCCTTATAAAATAAGGGTTTTAACACAATGATATAATATTACATATAAATTTAGAAGGAGATAAATTATTATGCCTATAAAATTAAACGACTTTAAACAAGAAACATATTATAAGATTAATTATGAAAAATTGTTAGATTATTTTTCACAATTTAGGATATTTCTTTCAAAGTGAAATAACAAAAAATATATTAAAAATTGAATAAATTGTTTAAAAAAATATGACATAGAAATATCAAAGCAAATAAATGAAAAAAGTAATAAAATAATTTTAAATACCAATTTAGAAAAAGATGAAATATTTAAACAAGAAATTGATTTAGAAGGAAATGAAATAGTTATACATTTCAATATAAATATAATTAATCAAGCAATTTATAATTTAAAAGAACAAGAAATAGATTTAAATTTATTTAATACTGAGCAAACAAATATTTATTGAACTCCAATTTTAAATGAAAATATTATTGAAAAAAATATTATTAAAAATAGCCCTATTTACTTAACAAAATTTTTTAATAATAAACAGGGCATAATATCAGAATGATTATTGATTGATGGAAACCACAGAGTTTCAAAAGCTTTGGCGTTAAGAAAACAAACAATTAATGGTATTTATATCACACAGGATTAAATTATTAAAATTAATCCATTCATTAATGAATTTGATAAGTATTTTTATATTTTATGAAATGAAATTATTAATTTATATAATTATCGTAGAAATAATTTATATATTTCAGATAGAAAATTATTTAAAAAATCTTTTTTAACACATAAATTGAGTTGATTTAATTATTTTATTTAACAACAAATATGTATGTGTTTAAGTATCCTCAACGATTTATCATAATCAATATTTTAATTTAATACATAAACATAAATCATTTCAATTTAAGTCAAAAATTAAATATCACTCCTGTTTTTTAGTAAATTAAATATTAAACTGGGCTCGCGGTGATTTTTTAAATTTTATGTAAATTACTATAAATTTAAAAAAACTTTTGCCGCGCTTTTCAAAACACTTGGGAAAAAATTCTAAGCGTTAAGCGAAGAATTTTATAAAGGTTCCCAAATTTGTTTGAAAGAACCTCAAAATCTTTTTTAACTCATAACTTATTTTATCATAAAAATTAATAAAAATCAACCGCTCGCCCAAAGGCAAAATGACCCAATATTATTCTTTGTTGTTTCAGATTATGACTTTTTGTAGTTCTGTTTTAAAGTCATCTTTGTCAATTTGCCGTTGAATTCAGTTAGCGAGTGTTTGGGTTGGCGTAATTCAATAGATTTGTCCGCCTTCGCGTAGTCATTTGGTATGTTCGTCTAATTTTTTCTTAAAACGACTTGGTGATTTTTGTGTTCGTTCAAACTCAACATAGATTTCGTTATCATCGCTTTTGGTAATAATTAAATCAGGATAGGCGTTGAGATTGCCGTTTTCCATTTTTAACTCACGCTCCGTTTGATAGTGTTCAATGTCGGTTTGTACAGCAAGTCATTTAATCAACATATCTTGGTGGAGCATTTCATAGCAATTTATTTTAATTGCTTTTTTGTGCTCTCGCCCAACAAAAGTATTACCCTTGTGAGAAAGATAATAAATATTTTTTCTTGTATGTTGGTCGATTTTATAAAAACCTTTTGAAGCATGATAATCTAGTAATCGCTCAATAGTATTCTGATTTTTATTTAATAACAATGCAATTTGTTCTGCTGTTAAGTATCCCCAGCGATTTATCATAATCAATATTTTTTCTTGTTCACCCATAATTTTTTCTCCTTATCAACCACTTTTGTCTTACCAACAGGGTGGGGTTTTTTCTTTTTTGCGTTTCTTTTTTCTTTTAAGGGCGTGGGCAAAAAGAAAAAAGGAACTAGGTGGGTTGTTTGTTGGTTGTATTTGTTGCAACAAATACAACCAACAAACAACCAACCTCTGCGGAACACAAACATTAAGCCGACCCCCCGTGCTATCAACAACGTTGAGCGTGCAAGGTTTCGGGTGTTTGGCGTGCCAAAATGCTTGCTGTTCCGCAGCAATACAAGATAATTATAAAATATTTATAGTTTTTAAAAATCTGTAAATTGTAAATGCAAATGTAGCACTTTATTGAAAAAGAATAAAGTGCTTTTTATTTTGTAAAAAATACTTATATTTATTGGATTAATCGTTAGATAGTATCTTTTACACTTAATAAAATATGTTTTTTCAGAAAAATCCATCCTTTCTTTTCTTAAAAATTTTGAATAATTGTTTTATTTAGTTG